>WEKX01019979.1:357226-372811 GCA_013390025.1 Pitta sordida
GCGGGGCCGGGAGCGGCGCATCGGGAGCGGGGAGGGCGAGTCGGGCTCTGGCCCGGCCCGAGGGGAAGGAACGGAGCAGAGCCGCGGGCAGAGCGGCCTCGGGCCCGGCGGGCTGTCGGTGGGGCTCCCCCGGTGGACAGGAGGGCTGGCACCGCTGCCCAGGGGCGAGGTTTGGTCGGGGCCGCAGCTCCGGGAAGCGCAGACAGCGCCCGGGAATGGGCTGCGCCCGGCTGGGGCAGAGCCGGGAGAGCCAGAAATAGAACACGGCCTGCGGTGAAAGGGGGAGGCGGCGGGGCACGTTTCAACGCTCGGCTGAGCTTCGTGTGTTCTCCCCGAAGGGCCCAGAGGGGTGTCCGGGGCTCAGCCCCATAGCCCGGCCTGTGGCTGAGCCCTTCCCATCTACACGGGTCCTGCTAATTCAGCTTCACGATCAGGATTGCCCTAGTGGTCACAAGCTGCAGGGAGCAACACTTAGTTCGTTTTGAAGTTTGTTTTTCCTATCAGCCAACTGGGTTTGAGAACAAGGAAACTGGAACAGACTTTGGATATTCCACGTTATATTCTGTGCAGAAAACTGCAGCTCCAGGGAGCAGGAAGGAACAGACCCGTCCCTTCGGTGCATTTACTCTTAACCTGAGTTCAGTTTAGAGTGCTACTGCTTTTGGATTTCAGTCACCAAGGCTCTTTCATTGAGGTTGGCGATACGTAAATCTATCTTGGGTAAAATCCCATTTTTCATCCTAGTGNGCCTGGGAGAAGCTCTAGTGGGAAGTTCCATCATCCAGGGGAAATATTACATCTCCGTAAGAAGTTTGTCTCATTGTACACAGTAACTCATCCATCTCTTTTGGGTTAGAAACCGAAGCACAGTTTGAATTGTGAAGATACCTAGTGGCACTGCGCATTATTCCCCATCAGTGCCCTGCGAGCCGAGCGCGGGCAGCACTGACCCAAATAGAGAGCGGGGCTGTCAAACACATCCCGGGCGCCCTTTGTGGCTGGTTTATTTATGGAAGAGCTCACGGCCTCGCCTGGCCTCCAATACCTGCGTTACTGCCCGAACACCGCCACTGCCACCCTCTGCTGCGGGTCCGTATCAAAGGACAGGGAAAGCCCGTGGCCGCACCGTGACCTGGGCAGGAGGAGAAGGAGCCGGACCGCAGGGTCACTGCCGGGAACCGGGTCCCTGTCCCGCCCCGCGCCGTCCCCCGGGCCCGACCTTGTCCCGGCCCTTCCCGGCCGCTCCGGGCTGACGTCAGGGGGCGGTCGCTGCCCGGGGCGGAGCGGGGCCGGCGCTGNCCGAAGGGCCCAGAGGGGTGTCCGGGGCTCAGCCCCATAGCCCGGCCTGTGGCTGAGCCCTTCCCATCTACACGGGTCCTGCTAATTCAGCTTCACGATCAGGATTGCCCTAGTGGTCACAAGCTGCAGGGAGCAACACTTAGTTCGTTTTAAAGTTTGTTTTTCCTATCAGCCAACTGGGTTTGAGAACAAGGAAACTGGAACAGACTGTTGGATATTCCACGTTGTATTCTGTGCAGAAAACTGCCGCTCCAGGGAGCGGGAAGGAATTGACCCGTCCCTTCGGTGCATTTACTCTTAACCTGAGTTCAGTTTAGAGTGCTACTGCTTTTGGATTTCAGTCACCAAGGCTCTTTCATTGAGGTTGGTGATACGTAAATCTATCTTGGGTAAAATCCCATTTTTCATCCTAGTGGCACTGAGCTAGTTTAACAAGCATCTGATGCATCTGATCTTGTCAGGATAACTTCCAGCTCTGCAAATACGCTTTTAAACATCATGTGGGTGGGCTGTGAATACCATATAGGACTTCAAGTGAGCGCTTGTGCTTAGAAAGAACCAGAGAAGAATATCTAATTGGTTTTGCAACTCCTGCTTTAAGTGCTGACAGAATCTTCTGTGTGATTCCTTGCTCTCTGTCCAGAGCTGAAGTTTTGGGCACTTAAGTTCTGTGTTGGGAAGGGGTAGTTGTTGCATCTGAGGTTACTTGTAAGTTGCTGTACCACTGCTGAAGCCTCGTTTGCTGTTGTAGCCCAGGAGAGCTCCGAGACATTCTGCAATGTGACACTTTGTGAGCCGTTCTGTAAGCGCAGGCAGAACTTCATTTGTCAAGAGAAAGATTTTCTTTAGTCCTTCCCCTTTTTGTGTCTAAGTTAAATCTAATTTTGCTGTTCTATAACAGAGTAGTTTAAAGGCAGCAACAACATTCCGTGTTGGACACAGATACAAGTAGAACCCAATAAATGGCATATATACATCTGTCAGAAAATAACCAGATGCTTACTAACTTTACATTTTACTAGAAGATTACAAAACTCTCTCCTTTTTCTTTCTCCTCCTTGGCTTTAAATGCATTCTTTGTCTGGGAGGAGCTCTTCTGTCTATCAAATCTACTAAGCCATCTTCCACCTCCCTTTATGCTGCTACAAGTAGAATGTTTCTTGATAGGTTTCAGTATCTGTCTCTCATACTGACTTACAGGCCCCACAAATCATTTCTAAAAAGAAGCTTTCTCAAGGGAGGCTTAGAATGTTTCCATTCTTGATTTTCTAGTTCTATTGTACCCAGACAGTTGAGTTTTTATTAATCCATTTTAAAACAATAATCAGAACACTGTTGAGCTATAAAATAAAAACTCATTTTCCAGTATATCCTGTGCTTGATCTCTTTTTCCAGCATGCCCGTAAACCAGAGTGCAGTGGCCAAGTGCCTAATATCATGTGTGATAACTTGGATTTAACACAGAGTCCTTGCCATTGCTATTTCAAGCTTCATTTAAAAGCTAAGGAGAAATGAGAATCTCATTTCATAGTCTTAACTTTTACTTATTTTAATTCATCTTGCAGGGAGCTAGTGATGATTTGGAAGAAATACAAGTCATAAACCCAGCTTTGTTCTTCCTGTTTAATACTGGCTTTTGTGTCAGCTTCTGTTTTGGCTGAACTTTGAGCCAGTGAATGAAAAACACAGAAGAGGAAGTACAGAGAGACAGGGTGGAAGTGAGGGAGCTCAGTAACTTGAGACTGTAGAATCCAGGAAGTACTATATGAAGTCCACGTAAGTGGAGAGAACAGCTTTGAAAGGAACTGCTGGTGACTCAGGAAGCAGTCACTCCACTCTATCTCTTCCCCATTTTCTAAGGGCAGGAGTTCTGAGAGTGCTCTCCAGTTAAAGTGGGTCACTAACAGTCCCACTGGATTGCTGTGCCTGCAGGTTTGTGAAGTCCTAGGACACGGGTTGTGCCTTTCTGAGTCTCTGCAGCTGAGACCCACTGCATCTCTGCAATGTGAACTGGGTACATGCAGCTGTAATAGATGATAAGAGGCCTCTTGGTAATGTATTATTGTGAAATACTGAAAACTACTTTCCTCCCCCTCACCTTCCCCTTTTGTCCTCTAGGTTAAACAACAATGGCATTTGTGAAGAGCGGATGGCTGCTCCGGCAAAGTGAGTCCTGGGTCTTTCTCCTTCTCTTCTCCCCTCTGTGACTTCTTCAGAAAACATCAGAGTGACTTAGTAATTCCCAGGTTTTCTCAAAACAAGTCTGTAGCTCTGTGGGGTTTTTTAGGACACGTCACAAAATGACCTATCATGACAGCATTCGCATGTGACCCTTGGGTACACAGTGGGAAACAGGATATCCGGTATCTGACGTATCTGACTGGCATTCAGTTTCACATGCTGCTCTGTAATTTGTGCTGTTTAAATAGAGACTTGGAAACTTTACCTGACACCTTAACTTGATGTATTCAATTAGTTGTGTTCCTGCAGCAAGGTAGAACTCAAGCTTCAGGTTATGCCCTTAAAATAAAACGAGTTTTGCTTTGAATCCTAAATAAAATATGGAACCCAATTCTGTTCCCAAGTGGGGATGTTGTAGCACAGGGTTTTGTGTGGCACCTTGGAATGTCTTGGGCAACTGTGAAGGATTTCTTGGTTTACTTTTTCTTAACTTTAGGACACAAATACTTTTCAATATGTGCCCTCAAAAAAGTGACTGATTTTTCAGGTACTATTTTACGGCGGTGGAAGAAGAACTGGTTTGATTTGTGGTCTGATGGCCGCTTAATATTCTACGATGATCAGAATCGCCGGGATTTAGAAGATAAAATCCACATGCGAATCCACTGCATCAACCTCAGAGTGGGGAGTGAATGTCGAGGTAATAATGAAACCTTCAGAATTTGTGTATCCAGAGGTTCTTTACAGCTTCAGTGCCAACCCAGAACTACTGCAGACGTAAATATGTCCAAAAAGTGTGCAACTTCATTGTTCTTGAATCCCCCCACATCCCTTAAAAAAACCTCAATACCACCAACTCCTAAATTCCTTTACAGACATCCAGGGCTTGGTGTCACCATGTGGTAGGTTAGGTTAGGGTTTGATCCTTCCTTTTAGACCTCAGTGAGGACAGTGCCATGCATGCAGGTGAGAATGGGACAGTCACAGCAGCCTGTGTGTCTGATTACAGTGTCCATGGTGTTACCACAGTGCTGGCTGCAGTGAGAGGCAGGACTAGAAATGGGAAACCTCAGCAGATTTTTCCCTAAGTTCACTTCTAGCAATTGCTGACACAAGGGAAGGACACAAGTGGTGGACAGTACTTTTTGCTAAGTGTGGCTGGGGTCTGCTGAAGGTGTTCAAAACTGCTTATTTTCAGGATACTCTGAAGAGCAAGAACAGGTTATTTCCGTTTGTAATTTGTTCTGATGCCATGGAAGCAGCTAAACCCACCTGGCATCTGGGAGACCCAGGTTCAATTCCTGACAGGGAGACAGTGTTAAGAGTTGGACTCGATGATCCTTGTGGGTCCCTTCCAACTCAGAATATTCTGTGATTCTGTGATTCTGTGAAACTGGCCCTAACTTATTTTTTCCAGACTTTTGCATAAGCTGATTCCTTCTGGTAAATGTGATCACGAAATTCTGGTTATAGATACTTCATCTGAAAACACTTTTTTCCTGATTCAGATTTCCAGCCTCCAGAGGGGAAGCAGAGAGACTGCTTACTGCAGATTGTTTGCCGTGATGGGAAGACAGTCAACCTCTGTGCAGAGAGTGCAGATGACTGCCTGTAAGTCTGCCACAGAATTATGGTTTTGCTGTATCTCCCTCCTTTATCTCTCTTTATCTCTCTCTCCCTGATCATTTTCCTTCTTTTGAGCTTTCAAATACACGTCTTAAGAAAGTTTTCAAACAAATAATAGCTCTCCTGAAAGTTTTGTAGCTCATGCAAACTAAAGGCCAGTTAAGTCACTGAAAACACTGAAGGATGATGAGAAGAATCTGATTAATGTGATTAATGCAAGACCTGCGAAAACTTTTTATATTCTTCAAATATGTGACCCTGCATAGCCCAAGGACATCGCAACCAGTAGTGAGAGGCAGAATACTCCATTATTGTGAACTGTTGGCTGAGCTTGGCTGTGTGCAGGTAGATAACTTCTATCACCAGTGTTTGCCAGGTTTGTGAGGTGCATGAAGGTGCTCCCAGCCCTGTGAGAGGTGAATGTATCTCCTGTTAAACACAGAAGAATGTTCAGCCTCCCTGGGGCATCTCCTCCTACTACCTTATCCTAAGTATGATTGTGTATTTCCTACCTGTTGTGCTTGCAGTGAGGACCTCCAAAACTGCACCTGTTTCTTCTCATGTTCCTGCCCATTTTTTCTCAGCTCTGCAAAGAAAGTAATTTTTTATCAATCTTGATGTAACACTTTTGTCCATTCATTTCAGTGTATCATTAGGCTCTGACACATGCAGTGTCCTTACTCTTCAGTGCCTTTAGTTGCTAACCTTGCTTGTTTCAGATGCCTAAAGAAAAAGGTGGCATTAATTTTTATCACAGTTCCACTAACCAATGGGGGTTTTTTGTTTGTTTGTTTTTGCAGGGCATGGAAAATTGCTCTCCAGGATGCCAGGACAAACACTGTGAGTCTCCTACCTAGACTTTGTACTGATAGAGAGGCAGCACGTCGGTGTAATGTGTCGTCCAGCAATTTACTTTTGAAATCATGTTCCATCCTTTTCTGCTAGAGAAAAAGTGGGGGCTTGTGGGTGGGGAGAAGAATGATCCTCTGGCTCACAAGCACATGCCATCCTTGCAGCTGAGTCCAGGCAAATACCTGCTGGGTGGAAACTAATGATTTCAGGAGATTAATGTTGGGTAGCTGCTCTGTAAGGGAAGTTGGTGCTGAGGCTATGGGCAACAAGTAAGTCTTCTGCAACCAGTAAAAATGCATTTCCACTTCTAGTGTCTCTTGTCTCCCAGGTGGGTGCAGTGCTAAGGGAAGCAGCTGTTTGTTAATGTGGACCCATCACATCTGGGATGCCTCTTGGCAGAGACTAGGGAAGGAGCAAGAGATGCTTGGAGGGGAGTGCAGTCATGCTGAGGAGGATATATCACCTGGGCATTGGCATGCTAGCTGTGGAGAGGATCAGGAATCATAAAATCTATGGGAACCTTCTAGAGAACTGAATCTTTGGGCAACCACATCCACCCACTTGTGGGCATTGCTCCATAATTTGTTTTTCATCCAGATCCCTTCCTGAGTACTCTGCTGCACTAGCTTCCCTTAGATGACTGAACCAACCCGAGGTGGTTCTGTTTCAGGGGAAATTCTGGGTTTTGTGGAAGCTTAGCTCAGTTTTTGATGGGTCACATTAACATTGCCACCGTACTGAGGCATCTGTCAGATGATATAAGTCAAATTTGTGGATACCCAGAGCAAACACTTGTCACGGCAAAACTACCCCAGACGTGATCACCTCTGACTGCAGCCCTGCTACACTGCCTGTGGCCTTAAGTGAGAGGGGAAGGATTTGTCCTCACACAGCACTCACGGTCTGTCTGCTCTGTTTTAGGGCCTTTGTCTTGCCTGTGTGTGAGACTGGTTTCAGGGTAGGAGCTGCTGTTTTGTGCCTCTGACTCAGCTGCCAGCCCTGCTAGATGGCTCAGAACCTGGCAGTGCATCACTTTGGCCAGCCAGGGAAGACCCTTCTACTCAAAGTAGGGCAGGTAGCTCTTTGCACAAGCACTATCATAAAGTAGCACTTGTCAAAGCTCTTAAAGTCTCCAGCAAGGGCTTGGAATAACCAGGTTTTGAGTCCAGCTGAAGGTGTCTGACACAGCTTTCAAAAATTCCAAGCAGCCAGCAGTGCCTCCTGAGTGACTGAAATAGCAGGCTGACCTTAGCTTTGAGAACTGTGTCACTTACAGATGTTTGCAGGCTTGTGCATATGCCTGTACAGAGTTCCCTGTGGCAGGACACATTTACTGCTCAGGTGTGAGCAGATTTCTAACATGATGGAAATACCACTTCATATAGTATTTCAGCAGTGTGCTTCAAGCAGTCCTTACAATCTCCACCACAAGTTTGACCTGGGATATAACAATAATATGGCCTTAAATGCCTTTCATTAGTCCAAGAGACAATAGAACATTTGCTGTTGAGCTGTGGAAGCATTCACTTGTGAATTAAAGAAAGGGAGCTGTTTTTTGTCTTGGGAAGGGGCACTCAGTGCATCACTGTAGATTTTGGATATTGGGGCAAGAATACAAGGGTATTATAAGGGTCTTTGAGAACTCCTAGATGGATTCAAGCAAGTTATTACCCTTCCCTCAGGTGCCACGTTTGGCTACTGCACTTGTTTCCTTTATCTGCTCTTGCAGAACTTGGTGACCACTCAGGTGCCAGGAAACAGCCAGCTTAGTTATGAAGACTTACTAGAAACAGGGTGGGAGCAAGGGGGCAGTTTCTAAATCTGAGGCTGTGAAATGATGAAAGGAGCCAGTGTGCTTGCATGTTCACATATGTACACATGTGCATGTGTGTGCACACAGAGGGAGAAATTTTATGGCTCCTTCCTGTGGTTGATGAGGCATTTGTATTCTCCCAGGTCTGCTCTCCAAGTACTTTGTTTTTGCAGCCCACTGCAAACATGCAGCATACCTACGGGTTACTTTTCCTTTGGGATGGTTAATCCAGATGGCTGTTGGTAGGAGAAGGGTGATAACGTCTATTCTTCCATGGTGTGCAGGGCTACATGGGATCTGATGTGATGTATGACGAGACAGCCATCTCCTCGGCCCCTCCTCCCTACACAGCTTATGCCACACCATCACCTGAGGTAAGAGTTGCACTCAGAAATGCCTTGTTGCCATTGTTGGCGTGAGGGCAGAAAGGAGAAGCTGATAAGGCTGCTGTGCCTCTGCCTGATGATCCAGGCCGTGTCTCAGCCATTCACTGTCCAGGAAGGGTGGAGAGGGAATGCTGCTCAAGAGCACTTATTTTTTTCAAGCAGCTGTTCTGATCCTTTCCAGGGAATAGTCAGGCTAAATCAGTACAGATATTTTAATGAAACTCTTAACTACATTAGAAAGGAAGGTGGATTGAACAATGTGCTTAATTGGCTACATAACAAAGAACACTTGTGTAATGGACATTTTTAATTTCCCCAGGTTTATGGCTATGGCTACGATCAGTACAATGGTGCATATCCCCCCCCGGGGTCTCAGATCTTCTATGCCTCCAACGGACAGGCTTATGCTGTTCCCTATCAGTATCCATACCAAGGTAATCACCTTCCCATAGAAGCTGTTGCAGTCAGTCTTTCTGGCTTTCTATTAATCACCATCCTTTACCAGCCACCACTCCGGCACTACAGAGGGATACAAAGAAAGAAACCTGGATTGTAACTGGAGCCAAGTCCCCTCACCTTTTCACAACAAAGCAAGTGCAGTGAAACTGGTGTTAAGTGATTTAACCTTCCCAGTGTGATCCCAGCATAGTTAAATTACTTCATAAATAGCCCCAATAATAAATAAATAAATAAAAGGCCCCAAGAATTGTTTTTAAAAGCTTCCAGGGGGCCTTGGAAATCAAGCTTCAGAAACCCTTCTGATAACGATGCAGCATCAAACACTAACTCTCCCAAACAGTTTGCAAGGCCACTGTGTTAAGATACTAGTTACAGGTTGGGCATAGTAGCCAAGGCTCGAGGTTTTCCTTTACTAGGTTCAACTAAATCTTAGGGTTCTGGTTCACCCCAGCAACCAACATAAACGGCTGTACTTGGGGCTCCATTGCTCATTCTCTGAAGTGACATCAATCCACTTCAGTACAGTGGTAAGTGTCCCCACCTGGCGTGTGGGAGACCCAGGTTTGATTCCCGCCAGGGAGACAGTGTTAAGAGTTGGACTCGATGATCCTTGTGGGTCCCTTCCAACTCAGAATATTCTGTGATTCTGTGATTCTCTTCATGAGGTTCCCAGTCATGCATTGTTGAGAGTCAGGGAAAACCTTTTCCGGTTGTGTTAGTTGAATTACTTCAGAATCTGTTCCCAAAAACCATTGTGGGATTTTCAATAATATTTAATCTTCCTGGAATGTCTGGAAGGGAAAGCAGTACTGTTGTGTTTGGTTTGCAGGTAGGAGCTAACTCAGACAACATGACAGGTGGAGCTTGTACAAGTCTGTTGCAGAGCGAGGGTCAGTTGGTGGTTTCTTGAGTCTTAGGTTAACTCCTTGCTACTGGGGCAAACTTCATCTGAAAGAGATGTAGCAGCTGTCACCACACCACAGATCAGCCCAGGATGTGAAGGCTGAACTGAAGCAGTAAGGCAGTGAATGTAAATAATACATACATATTTCTGACAAACAGTATGCTGTCCTAAAAGCTGCCAAAGATTTCTGGGGTTTGGGAGGGAAATTGCACTGCATGGTGTTCAGATACAAATTTCTTTTTCCCTCCTCCTAAGAATCTCTTTATTTCCTAGGACCTTATGGCCAGCCCCCTGCAAACCACGTCATCATTCGAGAGCGTTACCGTGACAGCGATGCAGATCTTGCACTGGGAATGCTCGCTGGAGCAGCAACTGGGATGGCTCTGGGATCATTGTTCTGGGTCTTCTAGATTACCCATTCCTTATCTCTGTAGTTCCAAAACCCTTTATTGTGTGCAATAATATACTGGCAATATTGTTTACTGTTAAACTCTAAGAAATGCAATAGTGATTTTTCGGTAGTGACATCTTAATAATTGATTCTTAACTGTCTTAATGAGAATTTAAAGGCACCGTTTAGTGAAGTGGTTGGAGATGGCACGTGCTACTCTTGAATTCCGATATTTGGAGTTAAAAGCATCAGTATGAGCACCAGTGTCACATGGCAGCAGTCACCTGCTTTATGAACAGACTGTTACTGTAAACACCATAGAGAAAAAAGGATTTCTGGGGGGGGGTGTCTAAGATTTCATCCAAATTAGAGCTTTACAGAAGCCCTGCATTAGTATATACATACTACTGGCTTCTAAACATTCCCTGGACAAATATACAGCTCAGCAGAAATAGCATTAGGTAGTCTGCCATGCTTGAGGATGATTTTGTTTTCAGACTTCCCTGCAGATGGTAGTGTGTTTTCTTAGGTGGAGTCCTGTACCTGCCTCACACCATCCAGGCAAGGTTGACTTTGAGAACAAACAGGCAAACCAAGCAGCAGCAACACTCCTCAGTTCTCTTATTCTCCCAGAAATGGGAATGACCACTTTGATACCACTGCCTTGCCTGGCTAGGACAGGGTGTCTGCCTCAGCCACCAAGGTTTCCTGAGTCAGGTTCCGTATTTGCAACTAGTTCTGAGCACAGCTGAGCATGGGTTTGTTCTGTGCACACTCCCCCCCTCAATTCAGCAGGTCTCCTCTCCCTTTCATGACTTGTTGAGGAAAACACTCCAAGGAACCTGGCTGGCTATGTTTGTGTGCCCAGTTCCTTTACACAGGGTGCTCCTGCAGGCTGTTGTCCTCTGACTGTCACCTGGAGTGCAGCTCTTTTGTGTGTTACGTGGCCTGATTCCTATCCTGTTACAATCCATGCTGAGCTGTGCTTGGCAGGGGAAAGAAGGCTCTGAAGAGATGCACGTGCTTTCTTACTCAGGTGAAAGAGGCAGGGTGCCCAAGTTGAGTTCTTAGCGTAAGAGGACTTATTTTTATACTTCCACTTTCAGCTTCCTGTATTCATATTGTTTGAATGTTAAGTCTTATGGTTTCATTCAGAAGTATGTTATTTCCTTTTGGTTCACACAGTTCCAGGTATGTCAGGAAAGATGCAAATAGATGAGAACTTGCATATAAATTTAGTCCTACCCTTTTCCATTTCATCTAAAGCTCCCTGGGCTCTATCTTACTTGAGCAGTAGAAGTTTCAGACAAGGTTTTGGGTAGCAGTCAGGGGAAGCACTAAGCTTTCATGACTTGCAGGACCAACTCAACCAGTTGAAATCATTGGAAGTAAACAGGCAGATGTAATCCTGGTCACATTTCTGAATGGGCCTAATCCAGAGAATATAAACTGCTTTCAAGATGTTGTCTCAGAGCTGTACACCAATGTGCATGCCTGTCCTTTCAGAGACTAACACAAGCTGTACATGTTCTGCCAGTGGGATGTACCGAAAAGAGCTGCAAAAGAGGGCTCAGGTGCAAGTTTCCTATTGCTAGGCCAAACCAAAAGAAATTAGAGCACAGTACTGAAGGTCTCTTAGAGGCCTGGAACCCTTGAGGTCAGAAAGGGATGGTGACTGTCTGGAATGTAAGTGAACCTTGAGCCTTGAAATAACCTTCAAGTTGATTACAAGTCTACACTTCTGTTTTATTTGTGCTTTGCAATACATGTACTGTAACAAGTTCTGCAGATTGTCTCCATCCTCTCTTCTCCCTCTGTCACTCTTTGCTTGTAAGGAGTGGGGGAGAATAAAACAATTGAATATCATATGATTAGACTGTTAATTGCAAAACATTCCTGGGTTGAACTTAAAGCAAGAAATGATCTTTTTAATAAGTTCAGAGTGAAGTAGTTTTACATTATAAATATAACCTTACCCGTTCTCAATGGAAAAACACGTTACAAATAGAAGCCAAAGATTCTAGTTCCATCTTGGAAACAAAAGGCTGCTTTTATACAAAAATGATGAGCTACTTTTCTATCTTGGTAGAGCACAGGCATTTAGAAGCCAGAAAGCAAATGTACAAAACTGTGCTAGAGCATAAATTCAAGAGCAGAGTTGCCTAGACATGGGTGCTTGTAGCCTTTCTGATCTCACTGCAGACAGAAGTGGCAGTGTCCTGGTGCACCAGGCAGCAGCATGGGGATTGCCACCTGCACTCACTGGTTGTTGAAGCTCAGACTTGCTTCCTCCTGTTGCTCAGGAAAGGAGTGGAGGTTTTTGTGCAGTGTTCACTATCAGGTAAGGTTAAGTCTGTTGTATAGCAGTGACAGTCTGTTCAGGAGTCAGTGGCAGTGCTTACAGAGGTGACAAATCTACATGTTCCACTGTGACCAGTTAGTTTTGGGCAGTTATGGACAGCTGGACAGAGCCAGGGTTCCCGAGAGTGGTGTGGGAATGCTCAGCCTCTGATAAGTCTGACCACATTAAAGAGACAAACCAGGGCCCACTTCCAAAATGTTAGTTACAAGAGAAAACCTAGTTATTGGCTTCTTTTGCATGAACTTGGGGAGCTGGAGAGCCAGTCTCTTCCAGGGAGTAGGTAAAGGCTTATGAACGAGAGAGGAGGGAGTGGGAAGTGTTTTGGTACAGAGCAACTGCACTGACTTCCAGCAAAGACACATCATTCCCATTGCCTGAGCACATTCCAAGCTGTGTCTCGATGGAGCTACCCTGAATGTCATCCAACACTGGCTTTGTTTTGTTTGTTCTTCAGTGAAGATTCAGTAGGTGATGGAACCAGATAAGCAAGTTGAGTAGAGGAGAAATTTCACACCTGTGTTCCTCGGATGTGTGTCTGGCTTTTTGTGCACATCCTAAGACTAAAATACATGTTAGCCCTGGAGGGTAGCATGCAACAATGTTTCCCCTCAGATCTTTCGTTTTCTTGTGCACTCTCTATCTTTGCTGCTGCTTTTACTGTATGTCCTCATTATTAATTTATAGCAAAACAACCTTAGAAATAAAATTCATATTTAAGAGTCATGGTTTTGTCTTTATGTTTACTAGTCTTTGTCTAACATCTCCAACATAGACAGATGTGTTTTTCAAATATACAGTCAGATTACAGGAGGTTTCCTTGGCAAGGAAACTTTGCCGTGATGAATTCTGTGCCCCTCCAGTCTTTCCTAAGCAATTACAAGGGTGACTTGATTTTGTAGAAAAGTGGACTAAGACAACTGTGGCTTTTGGAGTTAGAGGTTGGACTGACATACCTTAGTCATCTCAGTTACCATTTAATAAACATGATGTAATGTCTGAAATCAACAAAGTAACTGCAATAACACCACTATACCAATATTAGAATTAAGGCCTATTTCTTTTTTAATGGAGTTGAAGGCTTTGATTTAGAAATGCTTAATCTTGGATACATGCAACACTGATCCAGATTTGTACTGTTTAGTATTATTCTAAGCTGCTTGGAGCACAGATGTTGCTCTGGGCAAAATGCTACTGGTTGCTGTGTTAGTATTTCCTGTTTATGAATTGCTTCAGAGCAGTTGGGTACAATCAGTAACTTTGCTTTGACAGACACTACATGACCACAACTAGCTCTGCCTCCTAAAGGCAGAAGATCTTGCACATTTGCAGGGAATGAAATGATTAGTCCAAAGGACCACGGTAAATTTTGTAAACCATTATCCCTGCTTTATGCACATTCTGGTTTTACTGTTGAGGGATGGTAGGTTTTTTAGCCACTAACGTGGGGGAGGAATGAAAACAAAATTGCTATTTTAACCCATCAGCTAATGTAGGACTATGCACTTCTTTTCTCCCCAGCATTCTGTGTTGACTGTGCTTATTTTGTCAGTCATCAGTTCCATATGATGGATTTACTAGGCTAAACCTCGCAGCATGTATGCTTAACCCTGCACACTAGAGCCCACCTTTACTGAAATTCTGCACCAGAACTAGATTTGCTGTGCAAGGCTTAGCAGCTTCACACCTTCCTGAGCTGCCAACAGCTTGGAGAACGGGCTGGAGGGTAGGAAGGATCTACAGAGGGGTCTGGACAGGCCAGATCAATGCGCTGAGGCCAACTGTGAGAGGTTCACCCAGGCCAAGTGCCAGGTCCTGCACTTGGGCCACAACAAGCCCCTGAAGCTCTATGGCTTGGGGGAAGAGTGGCTGGAAAGTGGCCCAGCAGAAAAGAACCTGGAGATGCTGTGTCTGAACATGAGCCAGAGTGTGCCCAGGTGGGCAACATGGCCAATGGCACCTGGCCTGTGTAAGAAATAGTGCGGCCAGCAGGACCAGGGCAGTGATTGTCCCCCTGAACTGGGCACTGGTGAGGCCACACTGTGTGTGCTGTGTCCAGCTTTGGGCCCCTCAATTCAGAGAGGACATTAAGGTGTAGGAGCAAGTCCAGAGAAGGGAATAGAAATGGTGAAGGGTCTGGAGCACAAATCCTGTAAGGAGCTGCTGAGGGAGCTGCCTGTGTTTAGCCTGGAGAAAAGGAGGTGCAGGGGGGACCTTACTGCTCTCTACAACTCCCTGACTGGAGGTTGTATATAGGTGGGGGTCGGTCTCTTCTTCCAGGCAGCAGGACAAGAGGATATAGTCTCAAGTTGCTCCAGGGGAGTTTTAGGTTGGACCTAAATGCTTCACAGATAGGGTGATTAGACACTGGAATGGGCTGCCCAGGGAGGTGGTGGAGTCACCGTCCCCGGAGGTGTTTAAGGAAAGACTGGACGTGGCCCTCAGTGCCATGGTCTAATTGACAAGGTGATTGTGGACTCCAAGGTCTTNTAGCCCGGGATAACCGCAAGGACCGCGCCCACGGGCAGCCAACCCCGCAGGGCTGCAGCCTCCGCAAGGCGCTGCTTCCCAAACCTGCTGCTCGTCACAAGCAGCTTTTCGTGGGAAGGCTCAGAGACATGAGTGTAATGAAAGGCCATTTTCATGCCAAATTTCCATGCTCAAATCCCTGGCTGCTTCGGCCTGAAGAGCTGTTTCAGTCACGGGATTTTTCTACTGCTGGAAGGGAAGGAGTATTTCGGTTCTCCTGCCTGTCCCGCCAGGCCAGCAGATGAACTGGCTTTGCACGTCTGACCCCCTGGCAGCCCCCAAACAGCAGTGTTCTGCAGTGCCAGGGAGGGACTGGCATGGCTTGCTCAGCCTGCCCGAGCAGAGGAGCTGAACAGGAGCTGCTGATATTCAGCAGGACTCCGGAGCTGGCTTTTCCCAGCCTGTGTCTTAATGCAGAGGGATAGACTGGGAGTCCTGGCCTGGGACTTGGGTGTTCTGGGTCAGTTTTCCCAGCTTTGTCACAGGCAGTTTGTGTGATGTCGGGAGGAGCCACTTTACATTGTCACATCTCACTTCTCCCATTCCCAAAAGAGACGGTGACGCGAAAGGAACAGACAAGTTCATGAAAAGCTGTGAGCTGTTCTGCTCTTTGTGTGCACTGAGGACACAGGGCTATCAGTCTGGGCTGACATTTTCAGAGACCTTTGATATCATAATAAACAACAACCATTAATAGTGTTTAAATGAGAAACAGCCTACAATACAGAGGGCAAGGGCTAGCAATTCAAGAGCTGCGTCTTATTTCTTTACACACATAATACAGGA